>CM032230.1:94585000-94595000 GCA_019009955.1 Riptortus pedestris | reverse complement strand
AAGGAGGCCTGAAATTAAAAATAGCGATATTTCGTTTCCTATTGCATTTTTGGCAATAATGCACATAACAACAATTGTTTATTTTGTTATTTAGACTAACTTTACTTATATAGACTTTCGTCGTATACCCAAGTATAAATGAGTTATGCGCTAAAAATTATAGCGGGAGTCAACAATTTTATTTGGCACAAAACACTCAACCGAACTAAACCAAACTCGGTATGTGAATTAGCACTAGCGCCTTCCTTACAATAAGCCATACTAACATTTCTAGGGACGGGCAGGAGTGGGGGTTATAAGGGAGGCCTGAAATTAAATATAGTGATATTTCGTTTCCTATTGGGGTTTCGGCAAATATGCACATAACTAAAGTTGTTTATTTTGTTATTTAGAGAAACTTTTGTTATACACTATCGTCGTATACCGAAGTATAATGGCGTCATACGCTAAAAATTATAGCGGGAGTCAACTTTATTCGGCACAAAAGACTCAACCGAACTAAATAAAACACTAGGTATGTGCATTAGCACTAACGCCTTCCTTACAATAAGTTAACTAATCCACAGTAACGACGGGTATAAATTCTAAACACTGGGACAGGGAAATAAAAAAATATTGTGCAAAGTAAAGCCTTGCCAAAAAAATACCATCACCATCCAGCCTCAAATGAATTCCCGGGCGAAGCCGGGTTTCTGAACTAGTATATATATATATATATATATATGTATGTATATATACATTTCTCCTCATAGGTGTGAGTTATATTTGGTATGTGATGATGTAAGCTGTAAGATTTGTTAAATGTCGTCCATTCTCTATACCACTTGTGTATTGTGTCGGTACGTATGCTTTTTTTAATGTATGAGAGTGGTAAGATAGAGAATTCGTAATTATTTTTGTATCTTGAGCTGCTTCCTTTGCTAACGGGTCAGCTTGTACGTTTCCAATATTTCCTGAATGGGGTTTTATCCAGTCTATGTGTATGCATAGATTTAAATGTATAATTTCCAAAATATTTTGTCTAACGTTTTCTGTGAGCTGGTCGTATATATATACACACACACACACACACACACACACATATGGAAAAGAGTATTAATTTGATTCATTTTCTGCTCATACGCCAAAATACTATTTCTTCCTTGAAATCTCTTCATAAAGAAGGAAATACTGATGTAAGATTTTCTTGTTCATGTTACACAGGAGAAAAAAAGAAAGAAATTGCTGAAGAGGAAAGGAGGAGCACTCATGGTTCCCATTCAATCTAGAGCTCTTCCACATCAAAACGTTTTCATTGTCTCCCCCTTTCTCATCGTTCTGCCTTTAATTCGTCCATTGAGAGAGCTCCTGTATTCTCCCAACAAGACAAACACGCTCGGCCAAGCAAATAAGAAAAACATACTTTTTGAGCGAATCTAGGTGTATATCAGTTCCGAGCTAGTTCCACTCCTTTTATTTAACATTGCAATTGAAACTAACATATAGATCAGGGGTCTTTTTCACACTAGCTCCGCATTTTAAATTAGGTTTTAGTGAGATGATTTTAGAAATACTCTTACTAATAAACTATTATAAACAATGATAATAAAAAGCCGACGCCTTAGCCGCCAAAGCCATCAGTGAGGGCACACTACAGACTGAAGTTCCGATCAATACTGCAAAAAAACTGGTCCTTGAAGAATGGGCATGGCAATGGCATGAGCTGCGTGACAATAAGCTCCGAACTGTAAAAAGTAATGTTCATATCCTGAAATACTTCTACAAGTTCTACAAGGAGGAATGAAGTATTAATATGTCGCCTCAGAATTGGCCACACAAGGCTCACGCATCAGCACCTGATGATAAAGGAAAAACCTCCAACCTGCACTGCTTGTGGAGTAGAGCTGACAGTTGCACACATACCGAGTGTAGAAGGTATGAGAACATCAGAAGTCTCTTGGTATGTCGGAAGTACTTTCTGAAATACTATGGGACGATAGCCACTCAATTAAAATCTGAATAAATTCTTAACAATTGCGGGCCTAAATAAAGAAATATAAATATAAGTTCAACATATCGGCACACAAGCCAGTAGGATTAGTATTTATACATAACGTAGATTTTAAAAAGATACTGTTGTTTTTATTTGTGACCGGATCGAGGATAAAAAAAAAAATGGAGAGACCCATCATAGGCGAGGCTGAAGGAGGGACCACAAGTGGACCGGATATCTTTGAAAAGGACAACCAAAGGAAAGGAAGGTTAACAATAATTTGGACCTTTGACCACCTACGCACAAATAACCCTTGCGAGTTCAGTGCCTTATGACAATAATTTATTATTATTTATTAACGTCCACTTTTTGCAACTAAGGCTAATCGGGACGGGTTATCTACAGGTTACCACCCTTTTCTAGCCAGGGTGGGATTTTAGGACGTTATTTAATGAATTTCGTCACTAAATAATTTCCTTTGCCCAGGCAAGAATCGAACTCGCCACTCTAGGTTAGCCATGTGAGATAAAGGTCAACGCTTTAACTCACATGGCTAACCTGAGCCCCCTCTTATGACAATTAAAAATAAATAAATAATAAACATTGATAATAAAAATATTTAAGAGAAACTGAACCACATTTATGAAAAGTATAAAATTATCAAAAATAGCATATTTTGGAGGTCAATAAACCCTCATACTTGATAATATTGATCGTTTTGGTGCCTTCTTCGCCAGACAAACTCACATATGTAGGAGTCTACCATAGCTCTCCTTGTTCCAAATTCACGTTTATTTCTACGTTTTAGTGAGGACCACAACGATTCCACACGTTGTGTATGGCCCCAGTTTTATATCAATGGAAGTTTTAGAGTGGTTTACAGTAAAATGTTTATATTTCATTCCTGGTACTTTTTTTTAGGCCACGATATGACCTCCTGCAGCCAGAGTATATTGTTGTTCCAGGCCTAATAGAATGGATGATGCACTCTGTCAATGTTTCCTTGCTTATGTTAGGGACGGAATATAGAAAGCACTCTCTGGTTTCTCGGCACACACCTCCAAATACCCATTGTTTGGAGTACTAATATCTCAGAAGTATTTCTAAAAGCATGTGATTATAACCTAATTTGAAATGCGGGGCTAATGTAAAAAATAACCCTAGATATGAATCACTGAATGGTGTGGCCTCTTCTAGGAGAGTCTACAATAAGAGCGTAACCGAGTAGTACACAGTATCATTTATTTATTTCAATGAGTTCCGCAACAATGGCGATTTACTCATAACTAAATCGTTTACAAAAAAGCGAATAGCAAAAAAAATAGAAAGAGGGAAACGTAAAAGGAGTGAACAAAGGTGGTTTTTCACATCTAAGGCTATTGTGTGAAACCTAACCAATGAAGTTCATAAGCAGTTAAAGGAGGAGTGAAATTTGGAATTACTAATATCTTCGATATTATGAGTTGGATTGAAAAAATTACAAAAGCGTCTAGTTTAAAATTATAAGTGTTGTTTGATACATTGTTGTGTTTAAAGCTAATATAAATTGAGCGATTTATATATATATATATATTTTTTACTTCTGAACGTTTAGTTAATCCCCACTTCTACCCTCTGTTCTTAATGGCACTGTCACAATAAACAACTCATGTCCAGCTTAAGATTTAAGTCCTGCTTACGCAGACGTCTTATTGTGGGAGAAATAAGGGATTTAAAG
Organism: Riptortus pedestris; assembly: GCA_019009955.1. Taxonomy (NCBI): domain Eukaryota; kingdom Metazoa; phylum Arthropoda; class Insecta; order Hemiptera; family Alydidae; genus Riptortus; species Riptortus pedestris. Next base: position 94,591,311 of record CM032230.1, on the reverse strand, counting down.
TGGGATGACGTCATGCATGTGGCGTTGCTACAGGTCAACGCAGATCTTTTAAACATTAATTTTTCAAAGTAGCATCTAGACGTTGTGACGTGAATACAATTTTATACTTGTTGAAATTTACAAGATGCGTCCCCTAATCACCCCTATTTATATAAAATAATCATCTAAGAAGTTAGGGTTTCAATTTTAATTATCTCGATTTAAGAAAGTCAGGCAGGGAGCAATAACAGTAGAATAAAAAAAATGTAAGAGGTATTAATTAAAATCAGAAGGAATAAATGTTTTTTTTAGGAGTTATCTAACTTTATTTGTAGATATAGTACATTTTTCCAGTTCAATTTCTTCTTCAATATTGCAAGTCACCTGTTACGAATTTCAGTTTTCTTATTGAATAACAGTTAATTATCAGTTTATAACAGCCCTCTTTTAAAAGCAATCAACACAGCCATTTTTTGCCCAAACATTATCAATTCTATGAACACATTTTTTCACTTACGAACGTACATAGAAAACATCTACTTCAAAGATATTTTTATGTAATATTTTGTGGTCCACTATAACACTCTACCCACTCGGAAATCTTAGTTTATTACGCATTTAGGATTTAATATTCTAATTATAATTTTAGGATTTAATGGTTTATTGGGGTTCTTTTCCTATACAATATTGAGAAGAAAAGAAACGATGCTTCTAGGTAGGTTTTTATACAAAAAAAAAATGAGACATATGATTTCTGGTTCTCGGTTCTGGACCATACTTTTCTCGTGGTTACTCTCATTACTGTTTTATTTTACATTATTTCACTTTGATATTTACTATTTCGGGACGATGTTATGTTTACCCATCCTCTGGGTTATACCTAATAATTAAAAAGTCCGTCTCGCAGGGGCTGCGTAAACTAAGCAGATTTCCCATGTGAAGTTTAACAATAGAGAAATCTGCATACTGGTAACACCACCATGATTAAATACAAACGGTAATGAGAAATCTTTCAGTTAATTAAAATAAATTCCCCACTGAAAGAGCTTCTGAATTGTAAGAATAATTTATATTTTAATAACTCAAATTTTAGTAGTCCAAGAACTAAAGAAGGGGGGGGCGGATGAACAGGACATATTTGCATAAATCCCACCAAGTAAGGAACGTAAGGTAAGGTTAGAAACGACAGGTAAGGTTAGAAGAATCTTCCACCTGAGCCTACCGGTTACGAAAACGGCCGACCTAATCCGAACTATACCCGACCACATGTCTCACAGACTTCATAAAAATGCAAATATCTCGGTTAATATTCAAGATAGAGAATAAATGTATATAACAATATGTATAGTACATTTAATTTTCAATAAGATTGGTACTATACTATTTTTCGATTCGATATATAGTAACGGAGATATTTCGGATTTTCAAAATTCCCCGCTTTAAACCACCCTCCCACTGGTCGGATTTCAGCCATCAACGAACTAGATCTTCTTTTTTACATAAAACGATTAAATTCCGAGTTTGGTAACGATCAAACAAAAATTTGCGACCGCTAGAGCGTTAACAGACATATATATATATATATATATATATATATATATATATATATATATATATATATATATATATATATATATATATATATATATATATATATATTATAATGATAATAATATATATAATTTTTAATGGACCTCATTTTCTTCATCTCCAGGGTAGGATCGATGGACATTTGAAGAAATTTTTCGAAACTCGCGTCATGAGTACGACCTCAATAGCTGATTTCCCTTAAGGGAAATCTGCTAATAATGTTTCTTGCTCAAAAACTGTTAAAAGTTAAAAAACTTTATATCTTCAAACTGCTTATACATACATAGTCGAAAATATATTCGACTGCTTTTATGTGACAAGCGACTACATTAATACATGATGTAATAGCCCATCAGTCTACACCTAACATGCAAATACATGTGAAAGGCTACGAAGGTGGTAACGTCTGTAATTCTAGCTCACAATTGAAATTATTAGACATTAGATCTTAATCCCAGCGTCTGGTATCATTTTTTCCCGACAGACAACCTGTAGTATTCGGTCCCTACTACGATTATCACTTAATGTATGTTGAATGAAATTCGTTAATATCAATGTTACACTTAAAATTTTATATGTGTTTGAATAAAATTTGGTGTTACACCATTCTGAAAGTATATTGAAATAGGTACTGTCTCTCAGCTAATTGGAAGAGCGCCTAAAATAGTATTTAAGGAAATTAAAAAAAAAATATATATAAACAAAACTCAGTTATCACCGTTCTTATATATTGGATGAAAGAAATGTTTCAGACAATTTTTATAGATCTTTTGGAAATGGGCAACAGGTCTTAGTTAAATCTTCATTATCTCTTGAAAAGTGTGGAGAAATTTCAGATTTTTAAATTTTAGCCACCGCTCCCCCCCCCCTCCGCGAACATACTAGAGCATAAACTGATTTCGTCGGGACATCAAATAAAAAGTTCACTTCGTCTCGGGCGTACATCTTTCCCTCCGATTACGGCATTAACGGATCCCCTAAAAGGTTCGTTATAAAACATGGATTATTTATTTGTCATCGCTGAAACTCAAAAAGAGATCATGTATTTTCCATATTAATTGAGTGGATCTTAATTAATTACTCCGTGGCACTGGAAAATACTAAACCCTCAATACTGATGTGTTTTTCTAATGTATAATGGAAAGGCGCGTTGATAATTGAGCTCATTTGTATTTTAGTTACTCTATTTTATACATTTGCCCGCCCTCCCACATACTTTTAGCAGATTTCCCTTAAGGAGAGGTCATACTCATGACGCGTTATTCGAAAAATGTCTTCAAATGTCCATTGATCCTTCCCAGGAGATAACGAAAATGAGGTGCATTCAAATATATATATATTTCTGTTAACACTCTATTGGTCGCAATTTTTGTTTAATCATCATCAAACTCGGTATTTAATCGTTTTATGTAAAAAGAAAGGTCAAATTCGCTAACGGCTGGAATAGGACCAGTGGGAGCGAAGTTTAGTGGTGGGAAATTCGAAAATTCAAAATATCTCCGTTAATATAAGTCGGATCGAAGAATTGTATAGAACCAATCTTATTGCAAAATTAATTTACTTTAAATATTATGGATACATTTATTCTCTATCTTGAATATTAACCGAGATATTTGCATTTTTATTAAGTGTAATGGACGAGATGAGATCACCCCGGCTACGGTCGGTTCTATTCGTTTCTGCCGAAAGCTAGGTCAGCCGTTTCCGTAACTGTTCTGTTCTCGTATGGAGATTTCTCTATTGCATTACTTCACGCGGGAAATCTGCTTAGTTTACGCAGCCCCTGCGTGACTGATTTTTTATATGATTATAATGAGGGGATGTGAATTTACATAAGTTTGTCGACCATTTGTGTATTGTTATTTCTCCAAATACCCCGTATTTTCGGACTTGAATATGTAGGGAGGGAGATTTGGGACATTTGAACAAAACTACTCCAGGGACGTCGCCTTCGGGAAATTAAACTTTTCATTCTGAAAATTTGATTTCCGATTTTTTTTAACGACAAAATCTCATGTTAAAAAAAGGCTCTGGGTTTTCTATTTATTCAAAACAACTTAAAATCATTAATTCATTGCACTAGCAGGTAAAAATTACTATCTTATTGTATCAACGTTAATATATTGTTTCACCGTATAGATTAAATTCATTATTATTCTTTTTTAGACTAATTTCTTTGATAGCTCAAAGGATTTTTTCCCATTGGAAAACTCTTCTAAATAAACAGTAAATGTCATAAAATAAAATGACGCCCTTTTAAAAAAAAATAAATATTTATCTGGGAAAGAAACACATATTTCATTACCTTTCATGGCGAACCGAAATGAACGAGGTCATGTTAGTTCAGGACTACGATAAACAGGAGGTTAGCACAAGTAATTGCCTTTAGACGAAAAAAACATACCAAATCAAGTTACCCCGAGCGGAAGCAGTGCCAAGAACCAAAGGGAGAGCGAGAGGACAGAGAAAGTGTGGGAGCGGAGAGAGAAGGAGAAAGTGAGAGAGTAAGAGGAAGAGCGGGGGAGAAAGAGTGAGAGAGGGAGAGAGAGAGAGAGAGAGAGAGAGTGAGAGAGAGAGAGAGAGAGAGAGTGAGAGAGAGCGCTTTTTCAGCAAATAAGGACAGGGTGAAAAATTAGTATTTCATATCAAGGCAGCACAGTCTACCTTGGAGCAGGTTTGTTTGCTTTTCTCCAGCCTCGGGAGGAATTATAATAGCCACGGGAGTTCACTGTTATTTTTTTACTGCTACTTATTAAGTTATTTATTATACTTCATCCTTTCTGCATTTCTTTTACCTATTCATATTTAATGAAATTAATAAAAAAAAGAAAGAAAGAAATCTGCCTATTCCGGTTGGCCTCTATGCAATCTCCAAGTCAATTTGAGTAAAATAAAATAAAAGCAGGGGCTGCGTAAACTAAGCAGATTTCCCACGTGATGTTTAGCAATTGATAAATCTACATACTGGTAACACAATAGCACCGTCCACATCAAGTAAATAAACACAAACGACATAAGAAACCTCCAGATAGGATGCAACTGAAAAGTAAATAAACAGATGTGCCAACTTCTAACAGGAAAGAGGGACGATTACTGAAATATATCAGAATATAACATTTTAATTTTAATGAATATAGTGGATCAGAATAATTTTTATCTCAATCAATCAAATTTTAGTAGTCCAAAAACTCAAGAAGGGGGAGGGATCATCATAACATATTTACATTTATCTCGTATAATAAAGGTCTCTTGAAAACAATATTTGGTATTTAAGCTTCGAATAATGTGTTTTAGTACATAACAGAGTATTGTTTATATAACATGAGTTAAGTATCAATGGGGTTCCTTTCTACAAATAGATCATAAACGATGTCCAATGTAGTTTTCACTTATTAATTAAGCACAATACTTTCAAACCATACTTGAATTTTGTTTGAATAGTACGTTGCTGTGTTTTCCTGAACCTACCCCCAACTAGCTCAAGGCGTTAGCCAGTAGGAGTACAGAGACTGTAACTTTAATCTAAACTCTAGACTTCACCACTGATATTTTATAAGTGAAACTTTAGACTAGAAGGGTAATCGTTAAGAAGACTGTTGAAATATAATAATACATGAATATTCAGTCAATTATTTTCTTAATAACACTCAACCGAATAGAATAAATCAAATCGTAAAAATCATTGCCCTCGGAAAAATGTATAAGCCATATGGATATAAGCTTTAAAGGGGGAAACAGGAATGAATGTGTTTATTTGCCTGACATAGGACCGACATAATCCACAGGAAGTATCAAATCCAGCAAAGTAGATTACAGTTTGGGAAATGGATTTGTATCGATATTGGTAAAAGGATTTGGGATTTGGAATGGGGTATTGGACGGACCCAACTCCTGAGGGGTTAGGTGCTGTCGATGTGCCATGAACCTGGCATGCCACGTCACATCAGCCCACGAACCTTTCAAGCCATTCATACTGACATCCGATGGTTCTACGGGTGAGATAAAAAAAAAATAAACCCTTTCTCTTTCTTAAATTAAACATAGAAAAATAATTTCGGAGGCGAATTTAACATTTTAGCAGATTTCCCTCGAGGGAAATCAGCTATTGAGGTTGTACTCATGACTCATTTCTTCAAATGTCCATCAATCCTTCCTAGGAGATGACGCAAATGAGGTCCGTTCAAAACTGTATATATATATTTGTCTGTTACCGCTCTAGCGGTCGCAATTTTTGTTTGATCTTTACTAAACTCGATATTTAGTCGTTTTATGTAAAAAGAAAGATCAAGTTCGTTAATGGCTGAAATCAAATCGGGCCAGTGGGAGGGGGGGGGTTTAGAGGGGAGGGTTTTCGAAAATTCGAAATATTTCCGTTACTATACGTCGGATTGAATATTGTATAGAATCAATCTTATTGAAAATTAAATTTACTATAAATATTGTTCTATACATTTATTCTCTATCTTGAAAATTAACCGAGATATTTGCATTTTATTAAATCTGGGCGAGAGTAACTTTCCCGCCAAAACCTAGGTCGGCCGTTTCCTTCCTTACCTGTTCGGCTCTCGTGAAATTTCTCTATTGTAACACTTTACGTGGGAAATCGGCTTAGTTTACGCAGCCCCTGCGTGACGGACTTTTTGGCATTTTAGCAGATTTTCAGGGAAATCGTCTATTGAGGACGTACTCATGACGCGGTTTTTCGAAATTTTTCTTGAATTGCATATCGATCCTACCTAGGA
>CM032230.1:94547500-94580000 GCA_019009955.1 Riptortus pedestris | reverse complement strand
GCTGGTGGGGTTCGTCTCTCTCCGACGAGATATCTCGTCTGGAGCTGGTGGGGTTCGTCTCTCTCCGACGAGATATCTCGTCTGGAGCTGGTGGGGTTCGTCTCTCTCCGACGAGATATCTCGTCTGGAGCTGGTGGGGTTCGTCTCTCTCCGACGAGATATCTCGTCTGGAGCTGGTGGGGTTCGTCTCTCTCCGACGAGATATCTCGTCTGGAGCTGGTGGGGTTCGTCTCTCTCCGACGAGATATCTCGTCTTGAGCTGTTAAAGGGTTAATAGTGCAAACTAGTTATTCCCTCTGTTGTAACTCGAAATGTGATTTGTTCCAAATCTGATTAGAAACTAAATCCAAACTGAATTATTCCACTGGTAATTTGATAAATGCAGAAGTGATAACCAGAAAGTCCAAGGTAACCTTGGACATTTGCCATTAATATACCAATACCTTACAACACCAAATTTAAAGCTGATTAATTTCAAAATTCCTAGTTTGAGGGTCGCGTTAGAAGAGGATTCGAGAAAAGAATAAATCCTAGATGAAAGTAGTTGCAGTAGTATTTGCATTTCACAAATTTGAAGATAAATTCTTCTCCTGATGGCATAAATAATAAAAAATAATAACAAAACATCGAAATAATGAAAAGGTAATAAATTCATGGAACAGTTATACATTTTATTGCAATATTTATCAAGTTATTATATTTCAATTTTTTTTTTATTTTATTTAATTTTCACTCCCTTATAAATGGGAAAGGAGGTGGATCTGGTGTAGAATAGATAAGCTCCTTCATAAAATTTAGTGTTTTTCCAATCAGAAACTTATTGGCGAGTTCTTTAATTTTATTCCCCGCGATTTGGCTGACAGCGGTCTTATGTTCTTCAAGAAACTTGACCAAACCACTGTCGAAGAATTGCTTTACCTCATCTGCTGTCATCCCGTCAATTTCTAACCCCTCAACTGTGCCCTGAAAAACCATAAAAATCGTAATTTAAAGGCCGGTCGTGTTTACTTTCATAGAGAAAATAAGAAACAGATAATACATAAAGTGTACCTTTGCTCCTGAAACCTCATAATCTAGGTCAATTGTTTTTATTTGTAAGTTATGGTCGATGATTTCATATTGTATGCTTCCTTTTTGAACAAAATTCTCTATATCAACACTAAAAAGAAAAAGAAAAAATACATCAGAAAATATCATAGAATACAATTTAATAAATATTTCTAAATTTTAAACATTTTATGAAGGCATTGCTTGTTTTTTTTTTATTCTCCCTTTAAAAAATGTAATCCAAATACCTTAAGTAAAGCTACTCACAGTTGAAACATTACTTCCCTCTAAATATATATAATGTTGATTATATATTATTTGAATCTCGTTTCATTTATTTCTGTTACTCGCTATTTTTTATAATAATTTATATTTATATTTAATAATATCTACATTTCATTTCTAATGTAACAAAACTAAAGAACAACAGATAAATCATTTCTATTACTCCAAAATATCCTTTATTTTTAAACTTATACTGTCTTATTTCACTGGGCAAATACCTCTGGAAGAGGTAAAAGGGGGTGAATTTATCTATAGAGCCATTGAAATTATACCTAGAGGTCGTTGGGTTGAAACACATTATGTATGAGAACCAACGGCCACGAGTATCTATAGCTACCTCACATTAAATGAATTTTCGTAAAATAAAGAAAATTTAATTAGCAAAAATTATGATATATAATGTTATAAGTACCCAGAAATAAGTATTGGCATTTTATATAACGAGAAAGAGGTGGATATAACAATGGTTAACATCCCATTACTGTAGTTGAATAAAACTTTTAGCTTTCGGTCTTCAATAAACCCCCACTCCTACTCATGTCATATCAACAATAAGCTGTTATATTATGAAGCACTTTATTTTAAGCCTAAATAACAAATATTGTTCTCATTGAACTTTTACGTCATGAGATAAATGCAAATACGGGACGCAAGTGGGAACTCTGTTTAGTTAACGCAGCCCCTGCCTGACGGACTTATTTCATGGGACATTTTCTTAGATTCTTTTTTAATAAAATCACTTATGAAGTGTATCAACGTTCAGGTAGAAGAATTTTTAAATGAACAATAGAAAAGTGTTTTCCAAGTCCTAAAAACCGTTTTTAATTTTGTCAAAGAATAACGAAACCTTTCGCTCATGTAGCCAATAACAAAACGTTTTTTCGGACAGTTGGTGCAGAATGTTGGCAGAACGAAGAAAAAATGGTGAACAAGAGTGGAAGCTTAAAAAAACTAGAGGAATGTAGTAAGACATTTCCCTTAAGGGATGTCCATCGATCCTACCCAGGAGATGACGAAAATGAGGTCCGTTCAAAACATAAAATAAATAAATATATATATATATATATAAGTGTGTGTGTGTCTGTTAACACTCTAGCGGTCGCAATTTTTGTTTAATCGTCACCAATCTCGGTATTTACTCGTTTAATGTAAAAAAAAAAAAGATTAAGTACGTTAACGGCTGAAATCGGACGAGTGGGAAGGGGGGTTTAGACGGGAGGAATTTCGAAAATTCGAAATAACTTCGTTACTATACATCCGATCATAACATTGTATAGAACCAATCTTATTGCAAATTAAATTTACTATAAATATTGTTATATACATTTATTCTCTATCTTGAATATTAACCGAGATATTTGCATTTTTATTAAGTGTAACGGACGAGCTATGGTTGCTTTCGGAGATTTCTCTGTTGTATAAATTTACTTGGGAAATCTGCTTGGTTTACGCAGCCCCTGCGTGACGGACGTTTTCAGTTTTTTAATAGCTTTTAATATTACAACAGTAGTAAAAAAACCATCTAATTTGGGAGTAGTATCTCAAATGATATAATAAATTTTATCTTAGTTCATAGTTATAGTCCTCTCCTAATTTTCGTTAAGAGCTATACCTTATTGGTTGACTGACAGCAGAGATCGTGTCTGAACAGTGACAGCACTGTTTAAATAAACTGCTTATTTTTATGTGAAAAGAAGCGACCTTGAGAGCAGACCAGGTTTATTTCACAGCTAGCTCTTTCCTTCGAAATAAAAAAGCGGTTTGTGAGCTTTCCAATCACAATAGCGATTGTTTTCAATATTGGCTTGAGCCCATAAACTCTGCCTTAACTGTTTCGTATAGTGCTCTCAAATCCACTATAAATCCAACTCCAATATCACTGCGCACATAAAGTAAATCAATAGACCGAATGCCCACGTATTAAATGTAGACAGCTTAAGCGTCCTAGTGCCCACTGTCCCTCACTCATTTTATTACGTAACTAAAAGTATATAGGAAGGAAATTGTTATAAAACTAACTAACCTAAAATAATTACTTTATACCATTGCATATTTCTTAAAGCCAATAAAAATTGATGATTAAATTTTGTGTACATAAAAGAATATTAATAAACACAATGTATGAGATACAATGTAATAAGGATAACGGATTAAAAATTACTATTAAAGATCTGTAGATTTAGTAGAATACTAAAATAATGTTTTTCTATAAATACGTTTACTGAGCACATTTAAAAATCATCAATCATTTAAATTACTCTTAGCCGATTTATTTTAAAGTTCCCATTAATAAGACTTTATGGGAAAAACAAAGTTGTGTCTAAACATTAATAAGGTGCTCAGGTTAGCCATGTGAGTTAAAGCGTTGACCATTATCTCACATGGCAAACCTCGAATTCGATTCCCGCATTGACAAAGGAAATTATTTAGTGAAGGAATTCATTAAATAGCACACTAAATCCCACCCTAGCTAGAAAAGGGTGGTAACCTGTAGATCGCCCGTCCCAATTAGTTGCAAAAAGTGGGCGTTAATAAATAATAATAATAAACATTAATAAAACACGACAAATGTCTAAAAAAGTGAGCACGCTTCGAAGTAAAAATACCAAAGCCAAGTCTCACTAACAAGGGGAGTGGTCGGCCGTCTCACCACCGATTTAAACGAAAATGTTTTATGGTGCAATTCCCAATGAAAAACAAGTTCTGTTAAAGTGAGAGAACGTGCGTTAAAGTTTGCCAGAAATCCTTGTGGTGTTCCGAATACAAACATTTTTAAGAGTTCCCGTGGCTTAGTTGATAGCGCAATCTTTCTGTAACCGCAATATCTCCAGATCGAATCTCTCCGGGAGCGACTATATTCTTGGATTTTTTATTTTTATTTTTAGGGTTTGTTTATTTAATATTAATAAATAAATAAAAAGTTATTTTAATTATTGGCATTTAGTTTTTACCGTATTCCATGTATTTATAGGTAACTCGAATGCTTTCTGTCAAAAATATAGTAGGATTAAGGAAATATTTAATATTACACAAGAAATATATTACTATTAACTGAAAACATAAGTATAAAACAATTGTCAATAATAACGAGGATATTTTTTAAACGGTAAATGATAGTTTTAATTGGTTTTATTTACCTTTACCCATTTATTTATTATTTCATTTTACAATTAATAAAGATATTTAAAATTCTCTAGCTCTCGACATTAAAATATTCTCAAATAGTTTTATACTCAAGAGCTATTATGGTTGATCTTGGATCACTGACGTATCACATGATTGTTGTAAGTGTTGAAAAATAGAATGAATTTTAATACAATCCTCTCTAGACGACATTTTGCGATTCTGTTCAATCGAATAAGAGGAATTTTTGGAAAACAGTCTTGCCCTTGGATCATTGACGTATATTTCAATCATCAAGTTAAACATTTTATCGAGCGTCTCCAAACCTCCTCGTATTTGATTGAACAGAATCGCAAAATATCATCTACAGAGGATTGTATTAAAATCAATTCTATTCTTCTACACCATTTTCATCCGCAATAAAATTTTTAACTTCGAATTTTCTTAAAATATGTGGAATTCGTTAAAAACAAAATGTCAATAATTAAAACAACTTTTTATTTATATATTAATATTAAATAAAGGCTCTAGAAATAGAAAATTAAAGAAGTTCTTTACTAAAAATAGTCACTCCCGGCGAGATTCGATCTCGAGATCTTGCGGTTGCAAAAACAGTGAGCTACCAACTCAGCCACCAGAACTCTAAAGAATGTGTATATTCCGAACACCTTTTCAGGCAAACTTCAACATTTTTTTTTTTTTTTTTTGATAATTGTGTCAGAATTGCGTTCTCTTGTTTTAACTGAAGTTAAGTACTTTTCATTGGGAACTACTCACTGAAAAGTTTTCCTTCGAATGGGCGGTGGGAAGGCCGTGCACCTTGTAAGATGGGAATAGTCTTCTTAGTACACTTGGCATTTTCCCTTTATTTTGATCCTTCTTAAGTGTTCTGTAGATAACATCTGTCTTTCTTTTTGGTGCTATTTTCCGTCAAGAGCTTTATCCCTTATATTTTCTCCCTATTTCCTTAGTTTAATTTCATTTATGTGCATATTTTTGTTTATATGTTGTTTGTTCTGTTTATACTTTTCTCAATAACCTTTTAAGGATCAGTGCCTTATGATTAATTAAAATTCAAGAGCATTAGTTTTGAATCGTTATTACTGTTACAGTGATGAAAAATGGTTCGAAACTATAGTGGTGTTAAACTTAAACTGTTAAAAAATATTTGTTGAGTCTATGGTTATATTATTTACAAAAAAACATGAAATACTAATAGTACCATTGACTAAGCTTGTATTTTTGTTAACAATATACATGTTTACGCCAGACTGTTAGAGCTCTGTTAGATTAAAAATAAAATCAATTATTTATAGTCACTTCAAGTTAGAACTCAAAGAGAAGTGTAGTATTCAAAAATTGGATTTATAGTACACCTTTCTCACAATTGAGAAATTAGGTGATACTCTGTTTATTTAAAAAAAATAAATAAATAAAAAAAAAAAAAAAAAAAAAATTACTTAATTTTTAAATATGTTTAATTTTAATAATGTGAATGATTGACATTCACTATTAATGATATTAAAAAGGTAAACGTCGGCGAAAAATGCAATAAGTTATTGATTTGATGGATAATTAAAACAATTAATATTCACCCAACATAAATAATTGTATTACTAACTATTCATATAAAAATATTGTTACTTACACAAAAGACCCTGATCCCTTTAGCTGCTTACTGAGTACAGTCCCAGATACTTGGAACTTCCCCTCAACGTGGGCAGCCGGTTCTGTGACTTGAAACGTAGATTTGAGATAAGGCAAGTTGAAGTAAACGTTGTCAATGGCGAATTTCGTTTCTTCGGAAACTGCAACATCACTCAAGGATATTTCAATACTGAAAAGTAAATAACCTAATTAACTGAAGAGATTCAAACTAGCTGCATTCCTTCATTTTAAAATAGAAGTTATATGTAAATAGCTCATAATTAAATGATAATTCTGCAATTGTAGACTGTACGTTAAAAATGCAATATGAATAAACCACTTTATTCAGCTCAAAAATAGATGTCGGACTGTCATAAAAAAAGTCCGTCACGCCTGCGTAAACTAAGCAGATTCCCCAAGTGCGTCAAGTGTTTTCATTTATCTCAAAACTTAAGCGTCCAATGAGAACAATATTTGGTATTTAGTCATCAAATAAAGTGTTTGTTAACATAATAGCATATTGTTAACATGTGATGAGTAAGAATGAGGGTTAACTGAAGACTAAAAAATGCAAATATCTCGGTTAATAATCAAGATAGTGAAAAAATGTACATAACAATATTTATAGAATAAACGTATAATAAAAGAACATGAAAGACTTTGAACTGACTTTGAAGAAAATACTTTGAACAGCTTAAACCTAAGATTCATAGGGCCATAAGCCCTTAAGTTATTTTTAAAAAATGGTTATGGATTAATTTCTAAAAGCTTCCATTATCTAATAACTTCATGTAGGTAAACGCAGATTATATATACCCACAAATATCGTAGAGAATATTATTGTATGTGGTGATGGCTTCAAATATTAGTATGGTCAATACTAGTGGCGAACGTTTCAGCAGACTTCCCCTAAGGAGAGTTTGTATACAGTACGGAATTTTCGAAGCATTTCTCTAGATGACTAGAGGATGAAATCCGTTTTGTGTATTTTACCGTTCTAGTGCCCGATAATTTTGTTTGAGCGTTAAAAATCATATTTAAGCGATAACGTAAAACTGAAGATTAAGTTCATTAATTACTGAAACCGGAGGAGGTAAGGGGAGGGGGGGGGCTAAAAACAAAATTGAAGTATTTTGACTATTATATGTCAGATCGAAAATTGTATGTAAATTACGTCTTTTAAAATATAACATTTTACTATCCTTGATCTATTTATATTTTTAATTACTGGAATTTTAACCGACTTATTGCTTGAATTGAGTTATTTCACACAGTTAGTCATTATTTCACCCACACTTCTACTCATGCCATTTTCACTTAAAGGAATTAAATTAATAAACACATTATGACCAGCCTAAATTTTACATTCAGCTAAGTAGGCTTCTTTCTACAAGAGAACTAGAAAATAAAATGTGAGATGAGTCATTACAGTCGTTATGAAATTGCTTAGTTCACTCACACCCAGCGCGATAGGCGTTTATTTAATTTATATAGACGATGATATAAAAGTAAAACAATGTATGTAAGATATTTAAAATCAATTCTTAAGTATGTTCATAGGCATTTCGACTTACTCGATGTTTTTATCGACGATGTGTTGCCCAGTGATTGCAGGAGGAGTATATGGATCGTGTCTCTGGAGCAGCCATCTGAAGTATTCTATGACTTCTTTAATTAGTTTTTCTATCCCATTTTTGAGAAGAGGTTCATCTGCTTGAAAATAATAACAATGAGTAAATGCGTTTTAAACCTGTTAGATGGATGACATCTAACAGTATTGAGATACAGTGTTTAGTCTATAATAAATGTTGCCAACATATATATATATATATATATATATATATATGTATATATGTCTCATAGTCACCAGAACAATAGTTATGTATAGCAGTGAAACATGGTCCTAAACAATAGAAATAGGAAAGCCCTATGGAAGATATATGGAGCGGTAGAATTTCTACAAATAAATTAACCGAAGGGAAGTTTATATTTTCCTAAGCTCCTCAGACATCAATAGACCACTTGCTAGAAGGCAACTAAGTTCCAAATCACTATAGTTTGAAACTATTTCATTTATTACATTATTAAAATATTCCCTTTAACGGCAAAGTTTTCAGCATGATCCATAACGGTTGAGTCCTTAAATGTAATTAATTACACAAGATACTCCAGTGGATCTTGATTGATAAAAAAAAGGTATCAAGGTCGTTATTACTATTATAAGATGAAACAGATGATAATTTTATGATATTGAATTCTAATGTCAACCCGATGGCGAGATATTCAAATCAAGAATATCATATAATGCCCTTGACAATGGCAATGGAAATCTCGTCTTCCTTAAGACTAATCAGATGTTCATCTTACTATTAGCCGGTCACATTATTAAATACTGCATAGTCTGGTGCAGGTTTTTGGCCATCTTATTTTAATTTTTTTTCGATTATTTCATATTTGTAGAAATGATTAATTTTTCTATTAATTTCAGCTCATTTTTGAGGTTAACAACGCTAAATAAAAAAATGGCCAACTAAATAAGAAAATTGAAGAAAATAAACAAATATGTAGGGACAAATACATTAAGCTCTTGATTGCACATACCTTCCAAGGTATTAGAATTCCAATTTAATAATAATAATGCAACATCCATGGTTTTTTTACAAACTTTATTTAATATTCTCGAAAAAAAGGTTCTTAATTTTACTTTAGCTACCAGATAATACCTAATAATCATTGTTTCTAATCTGAAAGTCTCACAATTGGGTTCTTTACATATTAAATTGGGGGGGATGAGGTTATAATTTATTGGAAAAGTAAATAATTTAGTAAGATCTAATTGAAATCAATATTAGTGCTTTAATGACTCTGCTTGTGGATATTTAAAATATAATCGATTCAGTCGTAGTTAGCTAATTAAATTGATTATATTAGCTTTTTGATTAAATTATTTCATGATGTTACTTATTGGTTTAAAGTTAAGCAAGAAGTACTTGAGTAGGCCTTCGAAATTAGCAAAACATTTAGGAAAATTAATAGCCTTTCTCCATACCACTTCTACTTATATGTATTGTATATAATAGAGCATTTTCCACAAATATAAATATGTTTAATAGATGTCTAATCAAACTCTACTTATGCTTATATATTTTAAAGCAAGGGCCACCAATAATAACACCTTTCTTTCCCCACAAACTTTATTCACATTGCCCTACATGATTAATGGCTTAACTACCACCTTTTCAGGTGCCTTTCGTTGGATAAAAAATAATAATATTAATTTAAAAATTCATTGTCGCATACCACATTAAGTAAGAAAAATATTTTAACATTTAATAAATACATTATTTAAATAGACACTAATCAATGTGGTATGTAGCAATGAAGTATAATTGTTTTATCTTTTAATTATAGTTATTATTTGTAGGCCCCTGAAGAGGTAGTTAAAAATAATAAGTTAATTACAAAACATGTAGGGCAACATGAATAAAGTTTGCGGGGAAAGAAAGTTGTTTTTATTGATGACCTTATTTGATTGCTAATAAACAATGAAGTATCAAATCACATTTAAAAAAAAAGCTATCACCAATCAGGTACATTAAAATGTAGTGAGTATTCATTAAAACTCAATAATTAAGAAAATAAAGCTGTGTTGCATTAAAAAAAAGGTTTATAATAAAATAATACAAAATGCTCTAGAAAGAAGAAATTATATATCCTTATACGAGTATATATAATTCTACTGTACGTGTGTATGTCACTCAACTCTACTCAACGGCTTAACCGATTTGTATGAATTTGTACGCGTTTGTGTGACGCCCTAGATGGTTTAGATTCACAAATCAGCCTGGCCGATGGAGCAGGAGTGGGGGTTGTAAGGGAGGCTTAAAATTAAAAATAGCGATATTTCATTTCCTATTGGTTTTTTCGGCAAATATTCACAGGATAAAAGGATTTAGAGTAACTTTTTTTTATATTCACTTTTGTCGTATAACAAAGTATAAACGAGATATACACTAAAAAATTAAAGTGGGAGCCAAAAATTTTATTGGGCACTAACGATTGATCCAAACTATATGTAAATTAGCATTAATTCTTTGATGATTATAAGCTATATTATTTTTTTTACGTTCCAAGGGAGGCCTGGATAAAAAAATCGCAATATTTCATTTTTGTTTGTTTTTAGGCAAATGAGCACGAAACAAAAGTTGTTTTTTTTTGTGTTCTTAGAAGTAGCTATTGTTTTAAACATAATAGTATTAAATTTAATATCCTAATCACTTGAAATATCATGCAGGACGTTCGTCAGGCCCGGTAGTTTATATATATATAAAATTGTAGCCTCTGTTTGTACATTGATTTTTTTCGCGAAATTTCACGATAACTTTTCGTTTCACATGTCATAGACACCATAACTGCATTTTGTTTCTTTGGTGTCTGTTTGTTTGTTACCTTTTCACGCATAAACGGCTGAACCGAATTTTATGAAACTTGGTATGTATATTACTACTAACCAAACTTAGACTTTAGGCTATATTAATATCCTCTGAGACGAACAGAAGTGGGGGTTATAGGGGAAGCCTGAAATTAAAAATAGCGATATTTCGTTTCCTATTGGTTTTTCGGCAAATGAATATATGAACATAACAAAAGTTGTTTATTTTGTTATTTAGAGTAACTTTTGCTATATACACTTTTTTTACCGAGTTATAAACGAGATATACGCTAAAACCTATTGCGGAAGTGAACAATTTTATTTGGGACAAAAGACCCACCGAAATAAATTACACCCAGCATATGTATTAGCACTAACGCTTTCATTATAACAAGCCATACCAACATTTCTAGGGAGGGGCAGGAGTGGGGGTTGTAAGAGAGGCCAGAATTTAAAAATAGCTGTATTTCGTTATCTATTCGTTTTTCGGCAAATATGAACATTAAAAAAGTTGTTTATTTTGTTATTTAGAGTAACTTTTGTTATATACACTTTTTTCGTATACCGAATTATAAACGAGATATCCACTATAAACTAAAGCAGGAGTCAACTATTTCATTGGGCGCTAACGATTAAACCGAACTTAAAAAAAACTCGGTATGTCAATTAGCATTAATTCTTCCATGATTATAAGCTATATTAAAATTTTTAGGTTAGGACGGGAGTGGGGGTTATAAGGGAGGCGTGAAATAAAAATTCGCGATATTTCATTGCTTATTTGTTTTTCAACAAACATGCAAATGACAAAAGTTGTTTACTTTGTTATTTAGATTAACTTTTATTTTATAAATTTCTCCAGGAACAATGTGTGGAGCAAGTAATTTGCGTAGAAATATTGATATGCTCAACAATTCATTCCAATTTGAACTATGAGGTACCTCACCAGGAAAAATTAATTTAAATGTATGTTAATATTTTGTCCTTAATAACTGAAATCTATGCATAATGCACAGGAGACGGGGAATATGACAATTTGGAGGACAGTGAAGACAGATAAAAAATTAATTTTATTATTAACAAATGCCAGAATGAGTATTAACCCTAAACACTGGGACGGGTAAATGTTAAAGTATTGTGCAAAGTAAAGCCTTGCCAAAAATATACCATCACCATTCAGCCTCAAATCAATGCCCGGGCGAAGCCGGGTATCTATCTACTAGCCTAAGCTATATATATATATATATATATATATATATATATATATATATATATATTCAAATGGGCACCAACTTATATTTTTAACAATACAGAAAACTGTCATTATACGTGCAGGAAATTTATGAAAAATAGCACTTGGCTGATGACTCACCGTATGTAGGTAGAGCTGAAGTACCTACAATCAATATGAACAAAGCAAAGGCTGTCTTCATTTTTCGAGTTCGACTAAATTATCCTCAATAGAATTGCGCATATATGCTTTAATCTTAAATTAAACAAACAAATAGTTGTGATAATAATTGGTTAACGATAAAGATGACGTCAATTTTTAATGAAATGTTTAATAAATATGGCATAAGTATTTTCTTTAATCTTTACATATTTTGTTGAAAACTAGAAGTGATTGACAGGAAAGAATTTCCTTTATAATTTCTACTTGTGTTCTAAAGTAGTTCTGCAAAGTTATTTGATAAAAAAGAAAATAATCCTAAAAAAAGTCAAATTGTAATAGTTTTTCCCCCAACTTTCTTTATCAATTGATTTAATTGTAATCTATCAATGACGTGATTCTGATAGCCGTTGTTATTAGTTTAGCACACGTGTTCTTCAAGTTTTAGATTAAACTGTATTTGAATGATACTTCCAATATTAGGCAAAACAATGGTACAGTTTATTTATTGATAATACCGTCCTTTTAAATAGCAGCAGTAGTAGTAGCTGTGGGCTAGTAGAAAATAAGTAGAGAGGCGTTTTCGATTTCCACCTGGGCAATAGGAATTTATTTAGTAATCAACTCATGAAATAAAATCCTTAGTTCCGCCGTGATTGGAAAAGGGTAGTAACCCGTAACAATTAGTCTTAGTAGCAAAAAAGGGTGTTAATATAAGAAAAAACCCGTCACGCAGGGGCTGCGTAAACTAAGCAGATTTCCAACGTGAAGTATTACAATAGAGAAATTTCACGAGAGCCAGAGTTGTGAAAACGGCCTAACTTTTGGCGGGAAACTAACTTTCTCCGTTACCCGCCCACATTTAATAAAAATGCAAATATCTCGGTTAATATTCAGGATAGAGAATAAATTTATGTGACGGTATTTATAGTAAATTTAATCTGCAATAGGATTGATCCTATACAAGTTTTCGATACGACGTATAGTAACGGAAATATTTAGAATTTTCAAAATTACTCCCTCTAAACCCCCCCTCTCTTACTGGTCTGATTTCAGCCATTAACGAACTTGATCTGTCTTTTTACATAAAACGATTAAATATCAAGTTTGGTAACGGTTAAGCATTAATTGCGACTGATAGAGCGGTAACAGACAAATATATACGTGTGTGTATATATATATATATATATATATATATATATATATATATATATATATACAGTTTTGAACAGACCTCATTTTCGTCATCTCCTAGGTAGGATCGATGGGCATTTGAAGAAAGATTTCGAAAATGAGTACAACGTCAATAGCTGATTTCCCTTAAGGAAATTCTGCTAATATAACAATAACGTGAAAATCATATGATTAAGAGTATTTGTAAGAGAGAAAAGTCCGTCACGCAGGGGCTGCGTAAACTAAGCAGATTTCCCACGTGATGTTTTACAATAGAGAAATCCGCCTAATAACAGCTGTAGTAGGAAGGGATCTCTAAACCTATTCACGAGGGACGAATAGTTCTGGAAACGGCCACCAGAGCTCTCGGCGGAGAGTCCGGAACATGGTGGGGTTCCGTCGACCACATCCAAATGCAAATATCTCGGTTAATATTCAAGATACAGAATAAATGTATAAAACAATATTTATAGTAAATTTAATTTACAATAAGATTGATTCTATACAATTTTTCGATCCGACGCATAATAACGGAGATATTTTGAATTTTCAAAAATCCCCCCTCTAAACCCCCCCTCCCACTGGTCCGATTTCAGCCATTAACGAACTTGATCTCTCTTTTTACGTAAAACGCTTAAATATGAAGTTTGGTAACGATCAAACAAAAATTGCGACCACTAGAGCGTTAACAGACAAATATATATATATATATATATATATATATATATATATATATATATATATATATATATATATATATAGATAGATAGATAGATAGATATAATTTTGAACGGACCTCATTTTCGTCATCTCCTGGGTAGGATCGATGGACATTTGAGGAAATTTTTCAAAACTCGCGTCATGAGTACGACCTCAATAGCTGATTTCCCTTAAGGGAAATCTGCTAAAAAGAACTGAATAACTTCGGCTCTCTATGGCTGACAAAATATAGTTTTACAGAGTGCTTGAAATTTAATTTAAACTTTCAAAGTCAGTTCAATGTGTGAAAGAATGGACTGTAATGAATAGAAAAAGAAAATTTATTTGGATTATTTATTAACATTTCCGTTTCGCCTATGGAAATGAAGAAGGCAAGTAAGTATTTAGTGGAGGAACTTATTTCTGTACTGTGTTCCTGCTTTCTAGGGAACTTTAGCTAAATGCCCTGCAACGTAAATCATTTTATGTATGTCTTATAATAAAATGTGTGTATATGTCCGAAATATGTGTAGGTATTCTTTCTTACTGTACACTAATATCCGGATAAACGGATTTTCTGCAGGCTTCAGATTACAATAAACATTTTTTCGAGTAAATGGATAGAGAATAATTGTAAGAGGTAATTCAAAAATTAAATTCTTCGAACCTTTGAAAGCACTGATAAAAACGCACTTGTCGTTTTAAGAGAGATAACAGTGAAGTATTTGTACATTTAATTATAAGGTTTCACACGCTAATCGATGTACCACGATTTCAAAATATACTGAAATTAAATTTATTTGTAGTTGAAAATGTCATGCAAACTTCAGGAAGTAAGTGGGGATTGTGACGTTTTTTCTTAATCAACATTGTAAGAGTACTGAAGTAAAGTGGCCATAATAAACAACACGAAAATGATTTGACACGTGATATCTTTTAATGAATTCCTAATAAGAGAATAAACATATTTTTAAGTGGAAAATAAGTTATTTATTACTGTTCAATTTAAAACACCAAGGCTGATGAGTATTATTCACTACTAACCAATTATCAGGCTTTGCTAGCAAGGGTGGTTCTGAGAGCCCCCCCCCCAAGACAAACCCTCTGGAACGATACCCGTAAAATCCTAAAATACCATCCAACGTCGCCGAGAAGATGGTACATGGCCATCTTCAGAGAAGGACAAATCCGAAGTTTTAGGGCGACACCTACGTCAAACCTACTCACCTCATCCAGATCCAGAAAATCCAAGAATTCCTCGATTCACCATTACCAATGTCCCTTCCCCCACGTCCTGCTTTACCATCAGAGATCAAACGCATCATTTGCCGCCTTCCTCGCAATAAATCTCCAGCGTTTGATCTAATTTTCTCTAAAATTGTTTGTCGACTCCCACACAAGGCCATTCCATTTTTAAGATACCTATACAAATGCATATTCCGCACCTCCCATTTCCCTCTACTCTGGAAATTCCCCATTATAGTCCTCTTCCCGAAACCTGGAAAATCGTCACAGAATCCATCTTCATATCGTCCAATTAGCATTCTCCCTATTTTCTCAAAAAAATTTGAAAAACTTATAATTAAGCGCCTTCTCCCAATTCTCCAAAGCCAAAACACCCTTCCTTCCCATCAATTCGGATTTCGCTCTCGCCATTCGACAGTACACAGCAATGTCTTCGCGTTGTAGATCACATCTATCGAGCGAAAAGAGCATTGCACGTCAGCCTTTGACAAGGTTTGGCATGACGGATTACTCTAAAAGCTCAAACTACTCCTTCCCAGCACCTTCGACCTTATCCTTAAATCCTATCTTTCCAACAGATTTTTTTGAGTCCGTCAAGAAAATGAATATTCAGACTACTATCCTGTGGAGGCAGGAGTTCCCCAGGGCAGTGGCCTAGGACCACTACTGAATCTCATATACACATCTGACATCCTTACATCACCATCAACACTCCTAGCTACCTATGCAGATGACACAACAATCCTTCCATCCGATCCCGATCGGAACATCAGACTCATCCAGACCTTCCAATCCAAAGTCCTGCGCACCATAGTAGATGCTCCATATTATGTTACAAACCACACCCTCCATAAAGATCTTAATATCCAATTTGTAAAGAACCTAACTCTCTTAAGATTCAGAAAATTCCACAGCAGGCTCCTCATCATCCTAATCCAGAAGTCCTAGCCCTTTCCAGTACCACTCATCCTTATTCCCCTCCACGGCGCCTCAAGAAACAATAGCCCAGAGATCTCGTGTAGAAGTGTAAAGTGAAGTGATAGCAGTGGCTAATTTCTTCTCAAGTGCCATTCCTCCTTAGCTCTTGACTTCTTTGCCAGGCAGGGAGAGGATGCTCCTCTCATTGTGGTGAAGGGGTGTAGCTTCTGTCAAAAGTGATGGAGGAACTATTGTATTGTACATATCACACATTACCAAATGCATTTAAATGCAGGCTGTAATATACTCAATTAAATAAAATCTAAAAATATAAAAATGTATTCTGTGACGAAACCTAAAATTGTATATAATTAATCTTATTTCAAATGTAATTTACAGTATGTAAATTTTGTTCTACGTGCTATTTCTGTATCTCGAATATTGACGGAGATGTTTGCATTTTTTATTATTCAGTCTTTAATACATCTAAAATTCTATTCATCTCATATTAACAATAAATTGATATATCATGAAGCGTACTATCCCAAGCCCAAATATAAAACATTGTTTTTATTGTTCTATTGCTTTGTGAGATATACTCAAATATGTTTGGTTTGATCTCACAAACTCAGCTTTTACGTTCTATAAAGCATTACATTTGTTTGTAATACCATACTAGATTATTAAACATTTCATAAAAAAATAAATATGGAACCCTGGGGTACGGATTATGGGCGCAACATATGCCGGCTCGTGAGAAGTCCGCTTAGTTTACGCAGCCCCTGTGTGCAGGTCTTTTCAAGGCGTGGGTCTAAGAGTTCCCATAACCATTTGAGAAAGATGCATCCTTGAAAGGAGTTTTCTCAAAATGCCAAACCGAAGCACAACAATATTAAGACATTGGGTAATAGTCAGATATAAAAAGCTTCAGCTACATAAGGAGTCAATAGAAGAAATAAGGTTTAAAACAAAAGTTAATTTTAATAACACAAAAAACAACTTTTATTATGTTCACGTTTGCCTAAAAACAAATATAAAACGAAATATAGTGAATTATTTATTCAGGCCTCCATTATAACCCCCACTCCCGTTCGAACCAGAGTTTTGTTAATTTCGGTTCAATCGTTAGTGTCCAATAAAATTGTTGGCTCCCACTTTAATTTTTTAGTGTAGATCTCGTTTATACTTTGCTATACGACAAAAGTGAATGTAACAAAAGTTACTCTAAATAACAAAATAAGCACCTTTTATCCAATGCATATTTTCTGAAAAACCAATAGGAAACGAAATATCGTAATAATAAATTATAGGCCTCCCTTATAACCCCCACTCCTGCTCCATCTGCCTGGACCAGATATATATATATATATATATATATATAAATATATATATATATATATATATATATATATTCATCTATCGCACTAGATGAGCAGATTAGTTCTCCTGTTCTATGAGGGAGGAGTCCAAAGAAATAGCTATTTAGCAGTACTAAACTGTCAACGACGGGAGCAGATGCAATATTTAACTTCAGGGGAAGCCTGTGAATAATATGTCCCCATTAGCAATAGTAAAATAAAGTGGACGTAATGTTTTAGAAATTGAAATACAGTAATAAATTTTATTTCCAATTTACTTTAAAATATGTTTGTGATTCAAAACTTTACCTTAATTAAGTTATCCAAGGTTATTATAAGCAACTTTATAAAATAAAACTTATTCACCATCGTCGAAAAATTGTTGGTTCTTTTATGTATACAGTTATTGACACTTCAAAGGTAAAGTTCAATTAATTCCCTGCGTAGAGTTTTAAGGTCATAAGGTAAAAATACACCTAATTTTGCTTTAAGTAGCTCAAGGGAAGGTGGAACGCCCTAGAAAATGAGAAAATTGTGGATAAACTACGTAATGGGCGTTAGAGACCTTTTAAAACAAGAGCTAACTCCCATTTGGCTTATAATTAACAAAGAAAGGAAGTACCTTTTAAACTCTATAAACATCCATTTTCATCCTCATAAATCAGGCTCGTAATTAAAAGGCTTTAAGTCCCGTGAGTTGGAGAACACAATCGCAGTCCACGAAACAATGCAGATATTTCTTGGGAATTAAGTTCAAGTAAAGTGCTTTTGAAATGGAAATTAGAATCATCACACAAACCATTTGAAATATAACTTTTTAGACATTTTAAGAAGTTGTGGGTTTATTGCAAACAATGGGATTTTATTCGATAATTATCTACGAAATAAGGTCTTGTTCTGATTAGCATTGTTAATTGAAGACATGAAACGTATTAGCAGATTTCCCTTCAGGGAAATCAGCTATTGAGGTCGTACTCGTGACGCGATTTTCGAAATATTTCTTCAAATGTCAATCGATCCTATCTAGCAGATGACGAAAATGAGGTCCGTTCAAAACTATATATATATATATATATATATATATATATATATATATATATATATATATATATATATATATTTGTCTGTTACCTCTAGCGGTCGCAATTTTTATCTTATCGCTACCAAACTTGATATTTTATCGTTTTATACAAAAAGAAAGATCAAGTTCGTTAATGGCTAAAATAGGACCAGGGAGAGGGGGTTTAGAGGGGGAGAATTACTAAAATTCTTAATATCTCCGTTATTATGCATCGGGTCGAAAAATTGTATAGAACCAATCTTATTGCAAATGTAATGTTATATAAATGTTGTTATAGAAGTGTTATGAATCACTTTATTTGAACCTTAAATACCAAATATTGTTCTGTAAGTTTTGAGATAAATGCAAATACGTGGCGCACGTGGGAAATCTGCTTAATTAACGCAGCCCCTACGTGACGGACTTTTTCATTAAACACATTTTTGGTTTGCATTGTAAAACATACTTACTCGCTCTCTTCGTTTTCTCAATTCTGAGAAAAGGCAACATCATGTGGTGCTCATTCCAGCACCAAGCTGCTTTACGAGTACTTGTGAACAGCAGAAGTGTGTTTGTGTGTAGGGCGGTTTATAACGTCTTCCTTGGTTAATGGGTGTTGTACGTCAAGTTGATCACTCACTTGGCAAACCCTCTCCAACGCGAAACCCACTCTGGCGTCTAAAAAATAAAGAGCTTACAGAATACGTTTGTGATTGTGTATGTTTGTGTGTGCGTGAGTGCAAAATTAAAATACCCCAACAAAATAATTATTTTTTGCAAAGTACACATACGCACGAACACATGATTGATATTTACCTAAATACGAAACTGATCCTTGGTTTTTAGGAGTTCAAAATATTTAGGATATTTAAGTTTAGTTAGGGTTGAAAATCATTTGTGAGCCATAATTAATTATTTCTTCCCCCTGTTTTAAACAAGCTTGAGAACATTTCATTCATCAAAAGGGGGATGATCAATTCAAAACAGCCCGTCAGTTAAGCAGATTCCCCACGTATTTGCATTTAATTCAAAACGGAAAAGCTGCTTCAGAATAATATTTGGTATTTTGGCTTCAAATAACGTGATTCATGATATAAAAGCTTATTTTTAATGTAGTATGAGTAGGGTGTATACAAGTATCTCGCTTAATAATCAATATAGTAAAAAAAACATGCAATAACAAGATTTATAGAATATTACATTTGCAACACTCGAAAAATATTACATTGCAACGAATCAAAAAATTGTATAGAGCAATTAGATTCGTTCTATACAATTTTTCGATTCGTCGCGCAACAACGGAGATATTTCAGAAATTCCCTGCTCTCTAATACCCCTCCTACTCCGCGAGTTTCAGCAATTAAAGAACTTGATCTATAATTTTATATATATACTAGGGTACCCGGCGATGTTGTTGTTGAAATCATTGTTGACTAACTAATGATGATATTTTTATAGCATACTTCTATGTGTATAATTACATTTTCCTCCAACGTATTGTTTTTCCGAAATAGCTAAAGGGTAACTTTTGGGGACTAATAGAATAAAAATTTTAGTTTTGAAGAATAAATGAAAATGTGTTCATAATCTACCCTCTCTACTTTTTGAGTAATACAAACCATAATCATGGATTGCATTTATTACAATTAAATATCATCTATAGGGAACATATTTCCTGTCAAAAACTAACCCAAGCTCATATAGTTTAAGCATAGTTTTGTACTTAGGATTCGTAATAGTGAATCTCAGTGGAAATCACATCCAGTAATGCAAGCATTTTAGTGGAAATAAGTAAACTCATTTAACTGTTTTAGCCTCCCGACAACTTCCGCTCAAGCATGAGGATTATTAACATTGTTTTCCTTAAATTATTGATCCAAAATATGATTTTAATAATTTATATACCTGATGGAATTAAATAATAGTGGTACACGAAAAATAACTTCATTTAAATTTAAAAAGCTAGGTGAGGGAGAGAGATCGTAGCCCTACCTGCAACCTAGGTAATACTTTAAACAATCATATCGAGTTTAAACGTATATTGTCTTTTGTCATAATGACTTTTAATTGTTATGATAGGGCATTGTTATTTGAAAGGGCATCGTTTTCGACATGAGTTCCTTCCACCTCTACTAATAATTATGTCACAAAATCTTTTTGAATGGAAATTTGAAAGACTATAGTGGCTAGTCGATGTGGAGCAATTTATGGAACTGGAAACAGTTGCTCCCTTTAGGAGCGACAAGTTTGAAATGTGTTATACAAATATCGAAGTAAATAGATAAGTAGTTATGAGGTCAAATAGTGCCAAAGGAGAACCCTTCTCTCTCCACGTTAGAAAAAAAGCCCGTCACGCAGGGACTGCGTAAACTAAGCAGATTTCCCACGTGAAGTTTAGTAGTAATAGATAAATCTACATACTGGTAACGCAACACCGTGAATTAATACAAACGGAAATAAGAAATGTTTCACCCAATTTCAATAACCTGCCGACAGGAAGCGTTGGGTAAGAAATGTAAACAAACGGGGCTACCAGCCACACACCGGAAAGAAAAACAATTACTGAAAAATACCAGAATATAACATATTAATTTTATTGAGAACTATTTACTATATCTAGTACTGTAATAAATAATGAGGCAGAATAATTGATATAACAATCAATCAAATTTTAGAAGTCCAAGCCCTCACGACGGGGGGGGGGGGTGTCACCAGGACATATTTACATGTACTTCGTATAATAAAGGTCTCTTGAATACAATTTTTGGTATTTAAAACTTCGAATAATATGACTTATTTTGTAGCAGAGTATTGTTTATGTAACATTGGTAGAAATAGTGGTTTGCTGGTGGCCGAAAACTGAAAAATTCAAATATCTCGGTTAATATTCAAGATGATGAATAAACGTATGCAACAATATTTATAGTACATTTAATTTGCAATAAGATTGGTTCTATAGGATTTTTCTATCCGACCTATGGTAACGGAGTTATTTCGAATTTTCGAAAATCCTCCCCTCTAAACCCCCCTCACCCTGCCCCGATTTCAGCCGTTAACGATCTTTCTTGATCTTTCGTGAACTTGATCTTTCTTTTTACATAAAACGACTAAATATCGAGTTTGGTAACGATTAAACAATAATTGCGATCGCTAGAGTGGTACAAGACACACACACACACACACACACACACCCACATATATATATATATATATATATATATATATATATTTTTTTTTTTTTTTGAACGGCCTCGTTTTCGTCATCTCCTGGGTATACGACCTCAATAGCTGGTTTCCCTTAATGGAAATCTGCTAATACAAGCACAACACACGCGTTTCTAATAAAAGCGTGAAACACCTTGAAACATAAAGAATTTCGTAAAAATCCGTCTTATCTCTCCTGGCGAGAGTTAGTGTCTAATAAAGTTTAGTGTGGGACCCTGACAGGGGCACAGCTATGGTTTATAGAGCCATAGGAAGGTGAATTGATGTAGGTCTGGTCGAGCCAGCTGAGTGATGGCGCTATCTTGGACCGATGTCAGCTCACAAAGGAGATGCTGGCTAGAGTCACGGTCCCTCTCTCATCTGCAACCAATATCCGCTCATCTCTCGCCCACATAACCACTGACGTTCAACAACTTGTTACAACGTCACTATTTGTGGCTAAAAATAACAGTTAATTTTGTGGAGAAAGCTACATTCGGTATTCCCTGCCAAATTACCAGCGATTTTGATTCTTAGAACACAACCGAATCCAATACTCCGTCAACAAGCTAAGAATTACCAGATTTCCTTAAGGGAAATCAGCAATTGAGCTCGTACTCATAACGTGAGTTTTGAAAAAATTTCCTCAAATGCCCATCGATCCTACGCAGGATATGACGAAAATGAGGACCGTTCAAAATTATATATATACTAGCTAAGGTACCCGGCTTCGCCCGGGAATTCATTTGAGGCTGAATGAAGATGCTATGTTTTTGGCAAGGCTTTACTTTCCACAATATCTTTTTTTATTTCCCTGTCCCAGTGTTTAGAATTTATACCCGTCGTTGCTGTGGATTTGTTAATAATAAAATTATTTGTTATTTAAGACTTCACTGTCCTCAATATTTTTATATTTCCCGTCCTCTGTGTATGTAGTTTTTTTTATAACGTAATGGACCATATAATTCATAATCCTAGAAAGTATTCTATCTTCCAAACCACGTATGAATAAGTTACTTTCCCTTCATGCAGTACAATGTCCAACGGTGACAGCTGTTTTAGGTACGTCATAGCCGCTATTAAAATACTCTTTCATAAGTCTCGATTGTAAACTGTGTATTCATATTGGTTTTCAGTAAAGTAGATCATATTACATTAACGGAGCAGAGTTAATAAATACCATAAATACCTGGGTGCACCTCCCTAGCGTTTATTCTTGTAAATTATTTATTTATGATAATTAAAGAAATTCACATTCCTGAGAATAACAATACATTGCTATAAGCATCAATTAACATGTAAACATAGACCAATATGAGGTCCGAAGGGAAGCGGCAGAACTGATAGGACAAAGGAAGTAGCTCGACACCTACATAGCCTCAGTGCTGCCAACCTGCAATGCATTTTGGATAGCTATCCTCTAATACATTCAAATATATTAAAAAATCATATCATATTATCTTCACAATTCTAAAACTGTTTCAAATATTTTTCACGTTTTAATTAAATAATGTATTAAATACACTGAGAGAACGGTGGGGGCAGTATACCTTATTTGGTGCAAACTGTTACTGGCTTTAAAAAATAACATAGTTTTGAATTATTAAGGATAAAATTTGAACATGGATTTGAATTAACTTATCCTGGTGAGATACCTGGGAAGTTCATGTTGGAATGTATTGTTGAGCATATCAATATTTCTAAGCAAATTACTTGTTTCATACCTTATTTTACAAAAAAAAAATTATAAAACAAAATTTACACTAATTAAAAAAGTAAACAACTGATGTTATGTGCACGATTGCCGAAAAACAAATAGACGATGAAATATCGCGAATTTTTATTTCAGGCCTCCCTTATAACCCCCACTCCCGTTCTAACCTATCATTTTTAATATATCTTATAATCATGGAAGAATTAATGCTAATTCACATAAAGATTTTTGCTAAATTCGGTTCAATCGTTAGTGCACAACAAAATTGTTGGCTCCCGCTCTTGTTTATAGTGCATATCTCGTTTATATTTTGTTTATAACGACAAAATTGAATATAACAAAAGTTACTTTAAATAACAAAATAAACAACTTTACTTATGTTCATATTTGCCGAAAAACCAATAGGAAACGAAATACCACTATTGTTAAATTCAGGCCTTCCTTATAACCCCCACTCCTGCCCGTCCCTAGAAATGTTAGTATGGCTTATTATAATGAAAGCGTTAGTGCTAATACATATACCGAGTTTTAATTCGTTTCGGCTTAGCCTCTGTTCGTCTCAGTGAAAGTTAAAATAGCCTAAAGTCTAAGTTGGGTTAGTATTAATATACATACCAAATTTCATAAAATTCGGTTCAGCCGTTTTTGCGTGATAAGGTAACAAAAAAATAAACATACAGACACGAAAGAAACAAAATGCAGTTATGGTGTCTATGACATGTGAAACGAAAAGTTATCGTGAAATTTCGCGAAAAAAACTCAATGTACAGACAGAGGTTACAATTTTATACATATATGTGGTCAGGAGTGGGTGTTATAAGGGAGGCCTGAAATTAATAATAATGATTTCCTATTGGGGTTTCGGCAAATATGCACATAACAAAAAGTTGTTTATTTTGTTATTTAGAGAAATTGGCTCAACACTTCTTTTCAATATGAACTACCAGGTACCTCACCTGAAAGAATTAATTCAAATGTATGTCAATATTTTCTTCTTAATAATTCAAATCTATGCATAATACACAGGAGACGGGAAATATGACAATATGGCAGGACAGTGAAGTCTTACATAAAAAAATAATTTTACTATTAACAAATGCCAACATCGGGTATTAACCCTAAACACTGAGATGGGTAAATGTCAAAATATTGGCCTTGCCAAAAATATACCATGACCATTCAGCCTCAAATGAATTCCCGAGCGAAGCCGGGTATCTGAGCTAATTATATATATAAAATTGTAACCTTTGTCCGTACATAGTTTTTTTTTCTCGAAATTTCACTATAACTTTTCGTTTCACATGTCATAGACACCATAACTGCATTTTGTTTCTTTGGTGTGTGATTGTTTGTTACCCTTTCACGCATAAACGGCTGAACCGAATTTTATGAAACTTGGTATGCATATTTCTGCTAACCCGACTTAGACTTCAAGCTATGCTGAAATTCTCTGAGACGAACAGGAGAGGGGGTTAGGTTATAATGGAGGCCTGAAATTAAAAATAGCGATATTTCGTTTCGTATTGATTTTTCGGCACATATAGACACATAAAAAAAAAGTTGTTTATTTTGTTATTTAGAGTAACTTATGTTATATACACTTTTTTTCGTATACCGAGCTATATCATAAAGCGGAAGGGAAAAAATTTATTTGGCATAAAAGACTCAACCGAACTAAATAAAACTCGATATGTGCATTAGCACTAACGCCTTCATTATAAGAAGCCATACCACGAGTTCTAGGGATGGGTAGGAGTGGGGGTTGTAATGGAGGCCTGAAATTAAAAATAACGGTATTTCGTTTTCTATTGGGGTTTCGGCAAATATGCACATAACAAAAGTTATTTATTTTGTTATTTAAAGTAACTTTTGTTATATTCATTTTTGTCGTATAACAATGTATAAACGAGATATACACTAAAAACTAGAGCTGGAGCCAACAATTTTGTTGGACCCTAACGAACTTAACCAAACTGGGAATGTGAATTAGCATTAATGCGTTCATGATTATAAGATATATTACAACTTTTAGGTCCAAACGGGAGTGGAGATTATGAGGGAGGCCTGAAATGAAAAATTGCGATATTTCGATTCCCATTGGGTATTCAACGATTTTCAATAAAAATACCATCATTAGTCATTTCCCGGGTATCGTCGGGTATATTAGCTAGATTGTATACAGAAAATACGTACATTATAGATGATATTTAATAATAATAAATGCTATCCATGATTGATTTGAATTATTCACGGTGTGCCAAACAGTAGAGAGGGAGTGATTAGAGACTTATTTTCATTTATTCTTCAAATCTAATTTTTTTTTTCCATTAGTCGCCCAACGGACCCTTACAGGAAGAAATGAGCCCAGACGGGAAGAGCAGACACGTCGAAGCATTGCCAAAAACAAAATAGAATATTTCCGTCTCAAATGATTTCCCGAGCGAACCGGGTACCCTTGGCTAGTATATATATATCCCGTAAATGGTAACATCTCTCCAACTCACTGTCCCAGTAACATCCGTCTATGAGACTAAGTTTTTTTTCTTCTGTATTTAGGGTATAAAAGATCAGTATAAAATTAATATTTAAATATTATTTTTCTAAGGCTTTGTTTTGTAATTAATGAATATATTAATAACACAAACAAATATAATAGTAAACATTTAAAAATGGAATAAAAGAATTTAAAGATTTATTGCTAGTATATACATGTTTAGGAATCAATTAAGAGATAAAACAAAGTTAAAAATTCTGTACATACACATTGCAAATTTTCTTCAAACATTCTAAACAATTAGGTGTACCGCACTTTACAGAACCAACTTCAGCGTCACTTTCTGCTACATCCTCCATGCACACTTGAACGTATATTTTGAAGATTTTTTGACATTTTTATCTGTAAAAGCAAAGGAATTGTCAACAAAAAAGCAGAAAATTACGGCAGGGGATAACTAATTTAGTTCATAAAAATAATTATACTGTTGGAGTATTCTTTGATCTGAAGTGCGAACATAAAGGCCAACGTTTATAGTAACATCTGACTGTCAGTCGGATACAAATACAAATGTTTGAAGTAATATCCGTCTGATGGGCGGATATTATTATAGACATTTACAGTAATATTAGTCTAACAGACGGAGTTACTATGTACCTTGAGAGTAATATCCGTCCCAAAAGCGGGGTGACTTATTTTCAAATTGTAAATTTATAGTCAAACACGAAACTATCACCAAAGGTAAACAAACACAACCGAGGTAATGGATTGACTGAAGCATAGCTGGAAGACGGAGGTTTCAAAATGACAATTACGCTTTCTAGCGGAAAAACTGTTATTCTAACCCGTCCTACAGACGGATATTACCATTTACGGGTTAAATATATATATAGTATAACGCTCTAGCAGTCGCAATTTTTGTTTGATCGTTACCAAACTCCATATTTAATCGTTTTATGTAAAAAGGAAGATCAAGTTCGTTAATGGCTGAAATCGGACCAGTGGGAGGCGTGGGGGGAGGTTTAGAGGGGGGAATTTTGAAAATTCGAAATATCTCCGTTACTATAATTCGGATCGAAACATTTTATAGAACCAATCTTATTGCAAATTTGATGATCTTTAAATATTGTTCTATATCATTTTTCTGTATCATTAATAATACCGAGATATTAGGATTTTATAGTTTTCAGCCTTCAGCAAACCCCCACTTCAACTCATGTTAAACTAAGAATACTCGGTTATGTGATACACCACATTATTCGAACCGTAAATACCAAATATTGTTTTCAAGAGGTCTTTATTATACGACATACATACTAATATGTTCCAGTATGTAGATTTATCTATTATTAAACTTCGCGAGGGAAATATGCTAAGTTTACGCATCCCCTGCGTGACGGACGTTTTTGAATTAGTGTCAGAAAAAATTATGTATCATCAAAGTTTGATTAATTTACTTTTCACATTTGCTCTAAATGATCTAAACGTTTTCTAAACATTGAAACGTCCACTACTTAGACATAAAAATTAACTTTTGAAAATAGAGTAACTTGATCCTATTCTTGAGAGGAGATATAGAAGAAGGTCAAAATATAAAAAAATAAATAATTAATGTTGATTACAAAATTAAACGCACAAACTCTAGTGTTTTTATCACTCCACAATTTATTTGACTATGCACTACACGTCTTTTTTACACTTGGTAATTCCTTACATTTTATTTTTTTGGTTTCATCCTGGATATATTTTGTTTTTAATGTTTCTATTATTTTTTATTGTATTATGACTGTTTTTTATACTGTTGACCATGCTGTGTTTGTTAGATAAAACTTAAGGTTTTTAATCGTCAGCAGATACTGCCGACGGAGTGCTGACTCTGAAAATAAACTTTGCATAAAATTAAAACAATAGTAGAGGAAAAGGTCTTTTTATTGATCCTGATCACTTGGTAAATTATTCTTCCCTACTAATCGCAGCACTGATAACTTCACTTCTTATTGAACTGCTCTACAACTCACGATTACGCGAATATTTGAAGTCCACAAAACACGGCACTGCACTGATCTTCTCAAGAACTTGGCACAGCACTGGTCTTCGCATAAACACTAAACTGCACCGAAACTAATTAAGCACTGTGCACTAACGCTGCACTGCGCGCACTGTTATTCACTAGTAAGAAAATAAAGCACTAACTAATTGTCGAAGCAGCTGAGCAACTTTAGAGACGGGCGGCAAGTTTGAGATCAAAAGAGGAGCTTTCAGATCAAAAGAGAGTCCATGGCCTCGGTCGCAGATTGGTTACCGTTTTTATTTATTTACTTCAGTGTTAAGTGTTACCTTCCATTTTTATCAACAGTTTACCCGTATCATATTTACGAATGTATGCTCATTTCTGCAAATATTTTCAGTTTTGTCCGACGTTATAATTTTTTGAAAATGTTATGTTTCAAGTAGTTTATTAAGCGGTCTATATACTGGCTACGGTCAAGAGGTAATTCAGTCAATGTGTATGGGTTGTGACGTTGTCAATTAAGATTTCACGCTCTTGTTTCCATAATTTTTACTTGAGTTATACCATAATCGATATTTAACAGTTTCAGTCAACACTGAAGACATATCTTTTATTGGCTGATGTAGGACCAGGAGTAATGGGGGTTTAGAGGGGGGATTCAGAAATTCAAAATACTTTTTTTATTATTAGTCAATCTTGTTAAATTATTGATGGTCAACAAATGTTGCTCAATGCATTTTTTTGTAACTCAATTATTCAGCGAGTTATTCATATTTTTTGTTTCAGTAAGCCCTCCCCCGGTATCTGTTTTTACACAGAATAGGGAATATGTTTCTAATATAAGATCAAAAATGTGTTACACCAGCCCCTCGGAAATGTTCTTAGTTTACGCAGCCCTTGCGTGACGGACTTTATATTTACGAACCAGCTAACTACAACTAAAGAACTAATTACAAGTTCAACAAATATATAGTAGGTTTTCTTCCTAGTTTAAATGCCATTGATAAAAAACATCAAGTCTACCAAGTAAAGATTTGAATTAGGGCCCAATGTTTTTGCGGCAAATGGAAAAGGTG
Source organism: Riptortus pedestris (assembly GCA_019009955.1). Lineage (NCBI taxonomy): Eukaryota > Metazoa > Arthropoda > Insecta > Hemiptera > Alydidae > Riptortus > Riptortus pedestris. Next base: position 94,551,127 of record CM032230.1, on the reverse strand, counting down.
TGAGAGAAAAAGAAAACAGAGAGAGCTTCTGAGTAGTACTCATACTCTAAAGGTGGGCAGAAAAAATCTACTCAGAGAGTAAAAGCGAAATCGAGGTGTAAATAAAGAGGTGGATGGGGTAAAAGAGAACTTGGTTCCGACGGGCTGGAGCAACGGGAGGGAGGCCGGAGAGTTCCCCGGGGACTAGGACTTGTTTGCATGCCCGCTTTTAATTGTATTCACTCCCGACAGAGGTCGCTACTCCTCTCTGTTACAGCCGACCAATCCACTACCTTGTTCTATTTAAACAAAACCCACAGCACATAACAAGGTATCAGACTTCTGCTCTCCGTCCAGCACCAAGGTTGTAGGTAGGTCCTGTTAGTGTCACTCATAAATCAGGGTCTTAGAGGGAAATATACATAGTTTTAGGATCAGTGATTGAAGCCATTTAACTAGTAAACCTGTGAACAGTAGACCTCACTCTCATTTACCAATACCATTCATTACCCAATCACAATATTTTTTTCAGTATGGCAAACCTCTTTCATTAGCAGATTAGCCTTAGGTGAAATCAACTATTGAGGTTGCACTCATGGCGCGATTTTCAAAGAGATGACGGAAATGAGGTCCGTTCAAAATTATGTATATTTGTCTGTTAATGCTCTAGCAGTCACATTTTTGTTTAATCGTTACCAAATTTGATATTTTAACATTTTATGTAAAAAGAAATGTCAAGTTTGTTATTGGCTGAAATCGGACCATTGGTAGGGAGGCGAGAATGTTAGAGGGTGAATGTCGAAAATTCGAAATATCTCCGTTACTATAAGTCGGATCGAAAAATTGTACAGAATCAATCTTGTACGGATACAGAAAACAATTTACCTGGCCACTAGCTAAAGCGTTTAACAGATCTAAAAGGTAAGTAAACAGATCTAAAACGTAAACAACCTACTACGGGGATCAGTACAACTTTTGACGGGCTCGAAGGTGATGCCATCGCATCGAAAGCGATTACCAGCTGTACTCGATCATTAGCCAGTGACGACGGTCTTCACTGACAAGTATGACAACAGAATCTTATTGGAAATTAAAAGATGTTGTTCTATACATATTTTCTGTATAATGAATATTAACCGAGATATTTGGATTTTATAGTTTTCGGTTTTAACTAAACACGCAATCCTACTCATGTAATATTAATAATAAGCTGTTATATAGTGAACCACTACATTGTAAGGTTAATACCAAATATTGGTCTCATCGAAATTTTACTTTGTGAGATACATGTAAATACGTTCTGTTGATCCCCCCTCCCTAGTTTTGCTCTTGTATTGCTAAAATATGAGTGGTTGAGATAAAAATTATCTGATTCATTATAAATCACAGCACTAGCTATAGTAAATAGTTTTCGATAAAATTAACCTGTTATATTCAGATATATGTCAATAATTATTTTTCTTTCCGGTCAAGAATATTTCTGCTGTGAGAGGTTGACTGACCTGCTTGTTTACAATTCAGACGCTTACCGTTGTAGAAGTTATTAACATGTGATATTGGCTCAAAGATTTCTCATTACATTTTGTATTTATTCACTTAATATTCACGGTGGTGGTACCAGTATGCAGATTTATCTATCGCAAACGTGGAAAATCTGCTTAGTTTATGCAGCCCCTGCTTGACGGACTTTTTTACTATTATTATTAACTTGTCACTAAGTGACTGCTGGGCTTCTCATTTGATCGGCAAATATAAATATATAATTAAATCAAAATTAAAAATGCCCATTTCTTTAAATTTAAAATATGACTTTGTTTCAGTATCTTAGATTAAACTACTTTATCGTTATTTAATGTATATCTTTTTTTGGGTCAGTCAGTAAAATAGAAGTTCAAATATTATTCATTAATCATTGCTTTCAGTAAACGTCAATTTCTTAGATATTCCTTACTTCCTGATTTTTTTACAGGATGTATTTGATTTACAGGAATATAAATCGTGAGGGTAGAAAGACCTTATTTTTTACTATAAAGTTAGAAATAATTTTAATTTTGTTTGCTGATGCAGGTATGTAATTAAGCGATAAAATTTCATTGATTCCGCCTCAGTTACTTTATCGCATACATATTTATCACCCGTTTGTTTATTATTCGTTGTTAGAAAAGATGTGAATTGAGGCGCTTAGTATTATAGTGGTCCAACCCTCAAATTTTGCTTATTTGAGTTACCATAGCATTTGTTGCTGAATAATGTGTTCTATGAAATATTAGTGGCCTAAGCCACCTTCTAAGTTTTTTCACTAGATAGCAGCCGCAGTTTGTTTTTTAACAATCAGTTTCGGCGGTCTTTGAAAAATATATAGTGTCCTAACCAACTTGGTTTTACACAAATCTTACTTTTTGGATAGGCCACTACTATTCTGATCGCCTCAATTATGAACTATTGTCTAATGAGTTTAGCTCTTTGGCAATTTTCTTCTTCAATTTTCCATTTCTATATTCATCAATTTTTCTACAAAATTTGATTATCATGACATTTTTCTAATTTTTAATTTGATAACCCAGAAAGCATTGGGATAAAAAGGTTATATAAAGACGGAATAATGAACCAAAATTTTCCCCTTCAACTAGGTAGATTGCTGAACATTGTAACCAAGTTTTCAAATATCTTCGCAAAAGAAATCATAATTAGTAAATGTCTAATAGTTATTATTTTACTGTGCTAACGTGAACATTGCTTTTTTTTTTGTTATTTGAATATGTCTAATAAATTTTTTTTTGTATTATGTTTGTTGCAAATGCCTTGTGAATCCTGAAAATACGGTGGGATGAATTAGCCAATCCGGTGATTTAATGCTGATCCATTTGTGCTGCGAGGACCACATGAAGCCCATAGCGGTGTACCAATGCTGGCACGGGATAAGTTAGATACCTCTACCGCTCCACCACAAACTACGCTAAAATGCCATTACAATTATTGCACGCTTTTTGCTCATATTTAATTATTATGGGCCATTGGCTCACTTCACAGTATTAGGCATTGCATAGCGGGCTGATTTTTCTGGTTCAAAGCCAGAAAAGCCTCTTCATGAATGATGAAACGAAATATGCAGGCCTGTCCCCTCTCAAAAATATTGTAGCCCTACGCATATTTGATTAATATAGAAAATGAATTGCCTCAAAAAGACACAGGCACAAACAAGGAACAAAATGTTTGATACCTATATGAAAATATTCTTATTATTCACAATTAAATTTACAATTTACCCAACGATACTATTTCTGAAGTAAAACATTATGTCATTTCATGAAGTTGTTATTAATTAGCGTCCACTTTTAGCAGATTTCCATTTAGGAAAATCAGCTATTGAGGTCGTACTCATGACGGAATTTCTTCAAATGTCCATCGATTCTGCCTAGTAGATGACGAAAATAAAGTCCGTTCAAAATTGTATATATATATATATATTTGTATGTTACCGCTCTAGTGGTCGCAATTATTTCTTTATCGTTACCAAACTCGATATTTAATCGTTTTATGTAAAAATAAAGATCATGTTCGTGAATAACTGAAATCGGACCAGTGGGAAGAGTGGTTAGAGGGGTATTTTTGAAAATTCAAAATATCTCCGTTATTAGGCATCGGATC